>OZ030390.1:37428130-37443130 GCA_964023965.1 Melinopterus prodromus
ATTTTAATGCAGACACGATTTATCTCAGTCAAATAGATTATCGTGCAGCTAAACTGTTAATTTTATATTTTGTATGATAAAGTCATGTGCCTGGCCACATCAGATTTTTTTCGGCATGATTACAATACTTTACATACTGCGTATGATAAAGTAAAAAGACCTATTTCCGCTAAAATCTCAATTTTTTTTTTCGGCACGATTACAATACTTTATAATACTGCGTATGATAAAGTAAAAAATATATTTGGGGGAATTTTGTCTTACCGTAACACACTCAAGAAATAAATATGTGCAAAATACGTGAATTTACAAGATTCTTAGGTGTAAAGACTTCAGCCGGTGTCGCTGGACGCTATGATGACTCTTTATGAAACCTTTCGATTGAATTTTGTTAAATTGAGGCTTTAATGCTGTAATAAACATCTCTGATAATCTTTCGAAAGGCGTCATTAGTGGGTACAGAATATCCCAAAAACAATTCGAAAAAATCCACAAAACTTTATATTAATCAGATGCGTTATAAAATCGGATGGGGTATTGGGAGACAGAAAAATTAGAACAGAGTTTTCTATAAATTTATTTAGAATTACTGGCTCTATTTTTAAAGTAGAGATTTTTAAGTAGGTTTTCCAAAAACACATCAAACTGTAATATTATATGTAGTGTTGATAATACGACACCCTAATCTTATATCATCTGTAGGGACAGTAATTTTACCATCTAGTTAGGTTGGCCAGGGAGACTTGGATATGGTGCAAAGCAAAAATATTTAGTTACAGGCATCAGTACTACAGGCATCTTTAGACAAACATGAGACAGAGTTCAGTCGAGAATGGGATATAACGGTACAAAAGGGGAGTTAAGCTGCTACTTTTGGGATATGATAGTTAAGTTTGATAAGCCAAAAATTGATATTTGGCATTTCGGACGAACACAAATTGTAGAATTTTATTTTGTGCTTGAAATATCCGGAAAGTGTACATGACATATTGGAGCTATTGTCCACCAAACTTGCAGTGTTGATGGCACTAGCTACTACATGACGTAATTATTTGCATAATAAAAACAATGAACTGTTGGAATTGTCTTAGAAAATGGCAAGCGGATAATAACATCCGGGCCAATCAGACGGCCTACTCAGAAACTGCCATATTTCCAGCAAAATCGCAATATATGTGCAGTAACTGCTGGTGTACAGTACTGTAATAAAACTAAATATTACAAAAAATCCTAGATGACAATAATAAAAGTGGATTGAGATGTAAACATTTCCGTCTCACATTACAAACCAGGCGCCTCCACATTACCTGCTGCTGAACTTACTGCTTAATTACAGTAAGATTAACAAGGAGACGGATAGATAACTCTAATACTTTTGTAAATTTTAGATAAGTCACCAAAAGTTATAGTCGGCAGTTTTTTGTTTTTTTTTTTCGGAAATAATTAAAAATAAATTAGTTAATAATGTTAAAATACGTAGAAGATAGTTTAATATTAGCTTTATTAGGATCATAGGAAGCTAATCTGGAGTTAATAATTTGGATTATCGTTTGTTGAAACAAACCTTCTTATGTGGGAGAAATAAAATTTTGCTGTTTATATCTCTAAACATCTACAATGTATTATTTATGAGACGAGGCTGTAATAAAATTACAAGATCAAACGAACTTACCTAAGTGAAGTTCGATCTTGATTATATGAAGCCTCGTCGAAATAAATAATCACCCACCACTCCCTAATAGCCCCTTAAGTAACAGCAAACACAGTTCTTTTTACTCTAAACGTGTGATTCAGTACAAGAATAGAAGGTACTACAATGTATTATTATTTCGACGAGGCTTCATATAATCAAGATCGAACTTCACTTAGGTAAGTTCGTTTGATCTTGTAATTATACTGGCTTCACTTTCAATCTTCATCTCCTTTGCGATTTAATTCAGATTTGCGTGTAAGTTGGATTTGAATTGAAAGTTTTAATGATGATTGTGTATGGAGATCGAATTATAACACATCCAGAAGTAAGTAAACTTTTTCAGGGAAAAGTATCCCGTTCGGCAAATAAGCCAATCCCCAGTCAGCAGAAAGGAACATAAACTTCTAGAACACGGTACAGTAAAGAATCTTCCAAAAACTCGCCGCCCAAACACAAAAGTAACACTCTTGCTGGATATCTTACTGGAAATTCCAGATAATCCGCGTTCAACTCTACAAAGCATCCCATTACAGCATAATTTCAGCTGTTTCGGTAGTGAAACTATTAAAAATTGAAATTTATCATCCCTATTCGTCGATGAAAGAAGCAGAAAATGATTTTATCATGGACAAGAATTCTTATGTACGAATGATGTTTTGTAACTGTATTTACAAGGGATTGCCAATAGGCTTAATTGTCGATATTAAGCTAAGAAAATCCTCACTGGATGCAGGAATGCCGTACTCAATATCCACAGAAAATCAATGTATGGGTAGGACTTGTCGGTGACAAAATTGTTCGACCATTCTTTTTTTACTTTTTCACTATTTAACCAGTAAAAGATACCTTTCTACAGTTTGAACCTGTAATACCCAAATTATTTACGAATGAAAACAACTCTAAATTACCAATCAGTAATATTAGTTTGCTACAAGATGGTACCATGACGTGAGTTGTTATTTGATGACGTGAGATGTTATTTGAAGTGCTCCCAGGAAGATGGATACGAAGAAGAGGCCTAATGCAGTGGCCGGCTAGACCCCTGATCTGTCTCCATTAGACTTTTCTCTGTGGGGCCACTTAAAACCGAGGTGTACAAAAATCTACCTAACGGCTTAGATCATTTTACGGATAGAATTCAGATTGCCAGTTACTAATGCCTGAAAGCAATCACAACGTGGGGAATTCATTTTATGAACGTGTCGGACATTACCAGCTGATTCAGCGTAGGCAGAAAATTGAAATAATGGGAACCCGGCTTCACGGGAGGACTATTTTAAAAATTCCTATATCTTGAATACAGAGGGCGGTCAAACGAAATTACAAAAATGGTCATACATGGTCAAACAAATGGTCAAATGATGAAGTTGTAAAAATTTAAAATACATTAGTTGGCCTCCATGTTAAGAATATAAATATCTTGAAACCGCTGGGCGCTCAAACAATGTGGTGTAGTAAACAAAATGAAAATTTCAATGATGTGAGGCCAACTTTGCGCACCTGTATGCAAATGATTAAAGATCGGATACTTTAAACTTAGCTGATTTGTGGTCTGATTTTGTGTACAGTCCGAATATGTGTGGGTGACAAGCCTACAATGAATTATATAAATAAATAGACAAACTTTGAGAAAATACAACGTATATCATAATATGTATATTTAATTTATCAAACATGGACCTACCAAGTGTCATGCTGGGAAACACTAGCAATTAGTTGTATGAACTGCTTTCGTACTTCGGCCATAGAATGTCATAAACGCCTAGCTTGTTTACTTAAATATTTCCTTTTGGAGCAAAATAAAGTAACTTCGTCAACGTACTAGTATAAGTTGGCATTTGTTTCTTGGTTCCTTCTTTGATTATACTACATTTGTATGCTACGATGTTATTCACAATTGTAAGAAGCTGACAAAAATCAAATTCATATCTCGCTGTCTTCGTCAGCTGATCGCAGAGAATCGTGATGAACGGGGACCCATCGCTTGTTAGATACGACACATAACCTAGAAAGAAATTATGTTAATAATTTCATATGTTGTGAATATAGAACTGAGTGGTCGAGAGTAAGAAGGATCTATTTCGATAAATGATTAGTATGGCAATTTATAGTTTAAAAAATTATTCGCAGAAAGAAATTATATTTTGTTCATTTGTACTATGAATGCATAATTTACGGAAATGATCGTTCAACCGCTACACTTGGTTTAGGTACCCTCAAACGATGAGTATATGATTAACAAGTCAGCTGTTCGAGGAAGAAGATGAATATTGTCACTGTCGTTCTGTATAAGTAGTGCTCCTGGATCAAAGTCGGTTCCACGACAAGCCTGTAATAAAAATAGAATCTAGTTCAGTAAAGTAGATAGATATCA
This sequence comes from Melinopterus prodromus, assembly GCA_964023965.1. NCBI lineage: Eukaryota > Metazoa > Arthropoda > Insecta > Coleoptera > Scarabaeidae > Melinopterus > Melinopterus prodromus. Next base: position 37,432,198 of record OZ030390.1, read on the forward strand.
ATATCAGAAATGAATTCGAGAATAATCAAATTGATTGTTCTGGAAATATCCTGACGTGTGGAGCAATTCTACTCAATTATATCAATTAACAATACTTTAGTAAATTTCCAGAAAAGATAAGATAATTGAAATTAATAATATTAGTAACTTATAGAAATATTTACACTGTTTTGGCGGTTATTTATGCTGTCGACCACATTATTCCAGAATTTGAAAATCAAGCATACTTACAACTAAGCGAAAGCAAAGACGAAATCACAACAAAGATTTAGGCACCCGCCATGTACAATGATTATGTAATAAACTTTAAACCTATGAATTATTGGGTAGCCTATAGTCTATATTTCATTATTCTAGCTCTTCTAATAACGGAATGGTTGGCATTGCATAATATAGCTTTTTGTGGGTCAACCACTAATCCAATGATTTTACAAAAATACACATTGAAAGCTAGCATTCCGCAAGTGATTTTACTTTTTAATTCGTTCAAATCTATGTATTATTTCCGGAGTAATTAATTGCTAAAGTTAAACGAATAAAATTTACGTGGCAAAAACAGCACCAATTCTCCTCAATTTGGAAAAATCGGGAAAACGCCAACACGTACAGCTTTCTAATTTTTATGAGTTGTAGCATATTAATCAAGGACAGCACCAGAAAAAAAAAATTCGCCCCTAGGTTTCCGAGAAAATGGACGTAAAAAGAAGGGACATAATATATGGCCACGATAGTACACACACGCGAAAATAAGAAGTATTCATACGGGCAGCTGGCATATAGCCCGAGGAGATGTCGAAAATGATCTGACGGTCGAGTTCACCTGCAGTGACTGTTTTTGTTTTATTGCTTTTCGCTATGGTTCTCAGCATGTAGAGAGAATAAATTTGGATTTTCTGTGTTTAGTTGTCCTCGGCATCAGAGCAAAACTGCTACTAGTAGCAGTAGTAACTAAAGATTGAACTGAAGATTAAAGTTATCGATTGCTATTTTGTTATATTTCAATTGGCAGATGCTTTATTATATTTAATTTATAATAAAATATATAGTAGTGTGAATTATAGTTTTGAAGATTATTCTATTTCTGATAATCACTTGCGCCCACTTTTATTGCAATTCATGTAAATCTTTACAAAAACTATGACCACGCATTTTTTTTACCAGATACCTTCATTTTTAATGGACAATCTAAATACCAGATCTATATTTTCTTATACCATCCACTTTAACCCATTTACGCGCGGTAATTAAACAACTCTCTGTAGTGGTAACAGGAACAATGCTTCTTTTAAATTTCATATTCTAGTCTCGTTTGGGCTGTGCGATGTTAAATCAGTCGAAAACAAAAACAGTTAAAATATGGTAAAATAACATACTGCAATGCGAAAATACTCACATGTAAAAGAAATATTTTCGGCTTTCCAACTAGGGATTGACATAAGGTAAATGGTGTCCATAATTCATCGGGTCTGTATGATCTGTCTTTGGCACGTAAGCTATTTTCGTTCCCGTGTGTTAGTACTGCCAGGAATAGGCAGTCGCAGTCAGTATAATCGTCACCTGCAGCTGCAATAATTAGGATTAAAATAAGTGTCCAATAAAATCATTCAAAACTAATAACAATTATGTTTTCATTACCTTTGCTCAATGCGGCATAGATCTGACTGTATGTTAAATTATTGTGTACGATTACTTCAAATCCATACTTTAAACCTAAAGTAGTTTCTAAATTCCTTATATCGCATGGACCTCCTTCGTCTTCTGTGTAGTGATTAAATATTATTGCCTTGCCACGCTTTTCATTTGTCATGTTGTAATTGAATATCTTTGGAATATCCAAAGAAATATGTCCACTAGTGAGCAATCAAATATATTTGACGATATTTTAGTTAACTGTTCAGTCAATTAAGCATTTTCTTCCTGATTAAGTAGCAGCAATGTGAATTTTTAAAGACACGTTCATTTGGTCGTTGTTAACGAACGTGAGAATGCGCATTGAAAGCTAGCATTCCGCAGGTGATTTTACTTTTTAAAACGTTGAAATCTATGGACTATTTCCTGAGTAATTAATTGCTAACGTTAAACGAATAAAATTTACGGGGCAAAAACAGCGCCAATTCTTCTTAATTTGGAAAAATCTGGAAAACGCCAACATATACAGCTTTATAATTTTTATGAGTTGTAGCATATTAATCAAGGACAGCATCAGTATTTTTTCAAATTTTTTCGTCCCTAGCTTTGCGTGAAAATCGACGTCAAAAGAAGGGACATAATATATGACCACGATAGTACGTCTATGCCGTAGTCTGCGGTGTCCAGACTTCACAGTAACATGATCATTTTTTGTCAATTATCCCATTTTTCGGATAGTAGAAAAGTTATGAAGTTTTGTAATAGGATTCATGTGACTTGAATTATATATAAACAAAAATTAAAAATGTGGTGGTAAAATTAAATTTTTTATGACAAAAAGTATCTTTTAAATAGCCTTTTTTTACATAGCTCTTTACATTGATCTAAGAAGTTACACAAAACATGTCTTATGTATGATGCTTTTTTCGCTTATCTCAACGATTTCAAATTCCCATTTTGGGAATTAAACTTCTTTAGCTCTCATGCTAACGACTATTGATACTTTACTTATAACGACTAAATAAAGGTGTATTCAAAAATTCAGCTTGTCGCTACTTACTTGTTCGCTTCTGTAGCTTAAATGACTGAACCGTATTACATAATATTTGAAGATAATTTACTTACCCATTTGTCAATAAGTTGATATTATCCATTTTCGATGGTAAATGGCACAACAATAGTTCGCGAGTAAGATATCAATGTGTTTTGACGTGTATGCCGTGTACCATACATATATCTCTTATCAGTTGTTTACTTAGATAAATCTGTCCACAAAAAATGGAAGGGATATTTGGTTTATTTGAATCATGCCTTAGCGCAATAGCCGTTGAATTAGGATTTATCTTGAATCACGATCATATTGCAAACACCGATGTGAATGTTTCTCTTTTAAGATGTTGTAAACATAGGTACTTGAGATAGGTAAACTTTTCTAGTTCATAGAAAATATAAATGAAATTCCCCTAGATAATATTGAAAGAATACATTACTAATAAACACAAAAATCGGCTTACCGAAACGCATTCTTTGGGCCAACGTGTTAATAAACAATTGAATTACAGTCCAAAAACATTAAATGCCACTAGTTCAGGAATATTAGATCAAAATATTACATTGTTATTTTGGAATAATTACTACGAAAATTAATACAAACAATTAGAAATCTGTTCCATGTCTTGCCAATGCTTTTACATGTAACTTAAAAATACTAATTCATTAATGTATAAAATATTCGAAGATTTTGAAAACCTGCAAAAATTTCGACGTTAAAATGTCCCTAATAATTGTCAGGTTCATAATTACAAATTTTAAATTAGAATTACTAATGCCTAACGCAAATGTGGAAATTTTAACAAACTATTTTGAACTTAAAAACATGAACCACTTGATAAACATAAAAATGCATTTTAAACGTGACATATTTATTGAAAATATATTATTACTGTTAGTTTTTCATAAGTTTCATAAGTATTTTTCGATTTAAGAAAATAATGTTGTTTTTAATAGTAATTGCAATAAGTAATTATCGATAAATCATAAAGCTCTTCCAACGCCTCATTAATTTCCTCACCACCCTTCACAATATTTTAGGGACCTCTTCCGCCATATTGGATTCCTCATTTGTTTTAGTAAGTATTTGAAGTCAGCGATCCCAGAAATCTCGGAGTACTCAGCATCACTTAATTTGGAAATGCTCTAAGTTTTGGATAGGTACTTATTTGAATTTTTTCACTTTGCCATTAAGTACATAATTAAGAAGAAAACTTGAAAAAATAAGGATGATCAAATTAAAAAATGACTTTGATTTGCTTCTGACTAGTGAATTACTCTGTATATTTAAAAGTACATACCTAAAAACTGTACCTTAGGTCATTTCCTATAACTTTTTTTACTTATTTTCTTCAATTTTCCTAATAACTCTTCTATAACTTCCAAAGCCCTTCTCCATCGCCTCCATCCTATAAAGGAATGAAGGATACTGGCCACTTGTTGGCCACCGAATTTTCTGTGGAGATTGAGATAAATAAAACAACTAGATTTAAATAAAAAAATTTATGATTATATTAACTAAATTAATTTTATAGATAGACTATAAATAAATAAAAAAATTATGGGCGCCGTTACAAACTGTTCCAGGGGGGGCAAGATTTTTTTAATAATAAAGGGTGTCGTAGTGTGAATGACTATGCTATTAACTATTTTGTTAATACCAACTATTATTATTAACGATTTGTTGTAAATAACATTTATAATTAGAGACTCTATTCTTATCTTTTAGTTGCTGTTCTAAAATGAGATACAACAAACATGACATTAAAAATATAAATAAAAAAACACAACATATACTGTTCGTTAAAGTTAAATTGAATTCACCATGAAAAATCTCCGTTGGTTTTATGGTTGTGTCATTTTTTGCAACTTATTTTTTGTATATTAGACACGGTTGTGAACTGAAATGCTCGAGAACTTACCCATTGCATATTGATATTAAATGAATTGCAAGAAAATTTGCTGCCTTTCTATCCTTTATTAATGTGTAGTTCATAATTTGTATTACGAATTGTTTGTAATTATATAGTATTTTTCAGAATCATTGCATTTTTATCATTGAATTTAAGATTTGGTCTGATTATCAACCTGCATTGAAGAATTTTATTACCTAAACGTACATTTATTAAATTAAGTAAACTTTATAATTTATGTTTTTATATGTATAAGCAGTATAGGAAATCAGTATACAGACCATACTAACCTTAGTAGACAATTTTTTAATGAACTTATGTCCGGAAATATATTGTTTGAAGGCTGGAGAATTGGAAGATACAAACAGCATAGGGAAATAGTGTCATGACATGTATCATCCGATGGCACTTTTAAAACCAAATAACATTTGATTATTTCTCTGACTTTTCTTTTATTATTTAACGTCTTTGAAGGAAGAAGATGTTTTGTAATTTCAGTACCAATTTTGGCGAGGTTGGGTTTTTACTTCTTTTTATAGAGACCCTAAACAAATAAGGTTTCACATACAAATTACCTATTTGGTTTTAAAATATGTAGCTATTATATGATACTTCACACTATTTACACTACCCACGTTCCTAATGCAGTTTCCAAAGTTGGTACCATATTCCGGCTTTGTGTAGTACCTACCTACCTAAACGGTGTGAGATGTGTTTCTGGACATGAGTTCGGAATCAAGTTGACTACATATTCAGTATACTTTGTCTATATTTTACACTTATTCTTAACACCCAGTATATTTGAGAAAACAGCTCAGCAATGCAAAAAAATTACGGATTAATGGAACGTAATAAGTATGATTAAACAAAAGCCCAAACATGGTAATTTTGGACTACAGCACAAAACCGTAAACTTTGCACAATTTATCTAGTGACTCTTTCGCGACAAAAACTTGATATTAGGATAAAAATGCTGTTGCGCCAGCCAAAAAAAGGATTTCCGGACCGTGAAAAATGTCAAGCCTCGTAAAGAATCACTTTCTTGGCTTGCTACACAATATACTAAAGTAAGAAAATGTCAGTAGGAATCCCCCCCCTCCCCTGCTCATATGTAACGGCGCCCTTGCTGGTAATGTGGAAGTGAATAATATTGAATTAGCGACAATAAAATTAATTAACTATCATTTCGAAATCTTCAGAAGTCGAAAGTCCAGTTGCTTTTGTCAAATATAATATTCTTGTTAAACTACTGACAATAGTCCCCACTTGTTTCTTTTTGTTAAATTCTCTGTCAAATGGATTATAACTTTCATCGTTAAATGCAACATTGCGATTAACAAATGTCAGTATCTGATATATATCTTTCCCATTGTTTTCGGTATTCTTCAATTCGTCACATAGACGTTGGATGAACCAGGAACCTTTCGTTGGTGAACGAAACGAATAGAAACCTAAACGAGAAATTATGGTTACAACAATTATATTATTGCTGAAAGATTTACTGGTACCTTCAAATGATGAATACATAACTAAGATGTCTGCCATTTTAGGGATTTTACCCACATTGCTTGTTTGTGAGTCGAACTGTACGGTATGACCAGAATCCACCTGCTCTCCACGACATGCCTACGAGTAGTACTACGATCAGGAAATGTTGACTTCGCATAGTAAACATGGTGCTCATTTCATTTCCGTTGTATTATTATTAGTACTTACTTGGATGAAAAATAGCTTTGGTTTCCCCACCAATGATTTACACCCCGCGAAATGTAACCAAAGTTCCTCAGTGTCATAAGTTGTGTCTTTAGCCCATAACTTGCTATTCTCACCATGAGTCATAGCAACTACCAGGATACAGTCACAATCTGAGTAGTCGTCTGTAGATGCTAAAATAAATACATTATAATTTGTACAATATTTATTCTGTATACGATAAATGATGAATAATAAGTAAAAGCAATTACACAGTTAGTGACAAGTTAAAGAAAAGGTTGTGACTTTTTTAGTGTTAAACGGTGCCGTAAATTTTAAAGCAAGATGTACACTAACAAATATTTGTAAAATATATTACAAACATTGGGAAAAAATAAATATCAAAACCAGAAATTGTTGTTATATAACTAGAGTCGTCAAAAGATTTATTTTCACATCACTCCAATTAAGTCTGGTATCAATTTTTGTATTAGAACATATTTTTATACCCCCCATATTTACTGTGGGATTTACGTGTTGTGACTTTGTCACAATATTTGTAACACCCTTAAGCAAGCGTGGCAGGTATAGACTTGTATACATATATATATATATATATATATGTATAATATACAGGGTCTCCCACGACGAGCTGCCATTAGAAGCATATGAAGAACCAAATGAAATGAGAGACTGAAAATTTGTGGACTTATATTGCTGGGCACGATCGTCTCAACAAAAATATTTTGGGTTTTCGGTTACTTCCGGTTACACCGGAAATGATGTTTACTTTTATATTTCAAATGGAACACCCTGTATTTTATCGCATTTTTGAAATCTTCATTAAATTTGATGTTACATTCCCTATACCTAACATGTGTCATTTTTGAGATATTAATTATTTTCATTAAAAGGTGACAGCTGCACGGTTACTTTCAATTGCTTATAAATGATCTCCTGTGACCGTTGGAAAAAAGTTGTCCTGAAGAATTGTTGTGAGGGTAACGCATTATCAACACATCAGTATACTCTTGTAAAAGTCGATTTTTTAATTATTAAATTCGAGAAAAGTACTAATAGTCGATTTTTTCAAATTACAACCCTAATATGTGAATACATTTCTCAATTATATAGGAAATTTTAGATCAACTTTGTGTACAATGTCCAATACCTAAAATGTACTTGTACCTACTGAAATCGATTTTTAAACATCACAGTAGCAGTGGCAAATATTGGCAAATCTAGATTACGTTTGAGAACAACTCAACAATTAGGAATAAACAAAACTTTAATAGACAAGTTTTGTTAGGTAATTTTTCGTTATAATTAGTATTTATAAAATTATAGGCCTACATTAAAACACAATATTAAAAATAAAACAAAATCGTAAAGAAAAGTAAAAAACTGCTAAATTCTATTTCAGTAACTGTTCAAAAACGTTGTCTTTTCCGCTAAACATGCTTCAATTCTTTTTAACATACTATTGTTGGTGGCGTCCCTGAGAGTTCGCACATAACCCATTGAATGCAGCTCAAACCCTATCTCTCATTTTCTCCTCATCAGTTATTGGGTTGAAAAGAATTGAAGCATGTTTAGCGGAAAATGTCAACGTTTTTGAAGGGTTACTGAAATTGAATTAAGTAATTTTTTTTAATTTTACTTTAGGATTTTGTTTTATTTTTAATATTGTTTTATTGTAGGCTTATAATTTTATCAATACTTAATTAATTATAAAGAAAAATAACGTAAAAAACTTGTTTAATTAAGTTTTGTTTCTGCCAAATTGTTCAGTTGTTTTCAAAAGCAATCTAGATGTGGCAATATTTGCAATTTCTACTGTGATGATTAAAAATCGATTTCAGTAGGTACAAGTACAGTTTAGATATAGGACAATGTACATAAAGTTGACCTAGAATTTTCCATAGAATTGAGAAATGTATTCATATGTTAGGGTTGCCATTTGAAAAAATCGAACTTTAGTACTTTTCTCGAATTCCACTTTGATCTTATAATTTGAACACCCTGTATAACTTTTACAAGAGTTCTACCGATGTGTCGATAATACGTTACCTTCAAAACAATTTTGCCGGACAACTTTTATCCAACGGAAATTTAATGAAGATTTCAAAAATGCGTTAAAATACTCTCATTGCATTTGGTTCTCCATATACTTCTAATGGCAGCTCGTCGTGGGAGACCCTGTATTTTATCATCATTGAAAACTGAATCAATTTACCTATGTCCGTCTATCTGTCCGTCTGTCCCTCTGTGTACATAATAACTGCGGTAATTTTGAAGTAATTGATCTGAAAAATCTCTTAAAAAGTGATTCGTGAATGGCGAAAATCGGCTCACCTTTTTTATTATTTTATGGTGGGGGGTATTTTAAGATACTTGCTAGACCAGAAATGTAGTTAGTTGCTGAAAATATTTTAATGCATTTGACATTATTTTAATGTTACTAAATTTAGCATTACGCACAACAGGTATTATTGTATTGCTACAGTTGCCATGTATCAACAATCATATTATTTCGCCTTCCTAATTTTCACCTGAATCCTTGGGAATTCTTATTTTAATCATTGGAAACACTTTCTATTTTTATTATTATTGTTCTTATGTGTTAGTACTATTTAGTTAGGACTATTCGAAAAATATGACAATAAGACACCATTCACTCCGAAAAATTTACATCGCCTTATAGTTATGACATTTCTTGCAAATTATTTCATATTATTAGCCACGGTTGTGACTACTAGCCACGGTCGACAAAACTAAAATAAAATATGTTGTTACTGTATTTTCGGATTCAACATTCTATCTCTGTAATTCAGTGAATTTCAATTTCTAATTTTATAGTAGTTCTATCGATTATATTTTAAGCACACTAGTGCTATTGTTAGTTATAATTTATTTCAGAATCAGTATACATCTATACCAGAATTTTCGGTATTGTCTGTTTTCCAACTGCTATTGTTACGCATTTTTATGAAATTATGAATTGCTGGTTCTCTCTTACTGTTCTCTCTCCTCAGTTATCACAACTAATATTGCATTGCAGGAACTTTTATCCAATGCTTAAACTGTCGACTTTTTTTCTTATTTCTTCTAATTTTCGGTATTACATATTTTCTGTACATAACTCAAAACCGAAAATACGCATACAAAATGGGCATATTTTAAAATTCAACAGCTGTGTTCAACGAGTTCTTAAAATTGTTGGACAAATCGACAAAAATTCTTAATGAATAATTGTTCTACAATAGAAAGGAACAATCCTATTTTAAACTATACCGAATTAACGATAAACAATATCGAGAGATAAATGCACATTTTGACAATTCTACGATATGGATCAGCATTATTATACTAACAAACACTTGAAAGGCGACAATAATAATTGAAATAGACTGACTTATTAATTGTTGCTATATGTATAGGGTGTTCAAAAGTTAGGCTAAAATATTTAAACCGTTTACAGAGGGGTCCTACTTTTTATAACGCACTGTTGCCCATTAACTGATTTGTTAATCTGTATCGAGCGTCTTTCCGTTGACATAGACTACAACCACTTTACTTTTATCTCCTTTATCTTTTTTATCTGACGATAATGCTATATTACTTATTTAAAAAACAAAATAAGGCAATACCATTATGTAATGTGTCGTAAATTTTCCCATACGTATAATCCACACATATTTGAACTTCGAAACCATAATCATTTTTTAAAACATCGCTCAGTACTTTTACATCCAGATCACTCCCACTTCGCGGAGGCATACTATGATTGTTGAATACCATATGGTTAAATATAATGGCTTTTCCTCTTCGCTTGTGATCCATTTTATATTCATAGCCCTTGATTACAGCCAGAGCTCTTGTTGAAGATGATGTACGAGAAGGAATTGCAGGTTCGCTATTTTTCTTTTTGAAAAACCTGTAAAGCAAAATATAGTTAACTGTGTTAATTTCTTCCAGATTCAGAGGTATATAATCATAATATCAAGCATAATATCAACAAAGAGCAGAATAGGTTTGGTCGGGATTAATGATCTAAAGGCGATATCAGTGGAAATGGGATACAAATATGAGTGGTGAATATGTGTCACAAAAAAATAGTATGTTTCAAACTACTGCTATTACATTACGACGCCACATACTGGGTTGGGAAACTAAATGGGCCAAGCCTGCACTGCGTAGAAGATACAGGGTGTGTCTTACGGAACTGGTACATTAGAAGTTTCTCATGTTCTACTATTTCTGGAAACTTGAACTTTGGAACTAGAATTTACTCGATCTGAGCTCTTCAGCTAAAATATTCTAAAGTTAATTGTCATGTCCTGTCAGCGGAAGTCGGTATCAACTTTGTTATTTTATATCGAATGATATAATTTTTATTTTGTTTTTGGTTTCTTCGTATCAAAATACATCACTTTTGACAATGTTTCCCTATACGTAAATATCACCATTATGAGTTCTTTTGAGTTTACAAATTCTTTTGTGATTTTCGCGGTTACGTTTAAATTTAATATCTCAGATACTACTGAAACTAGAAGTATCAAGATTGGTGGTCCAAAACTAGAAACATAACCAAGTAAGACGATGTTTAGCTTATCATGATACCTTGTACAGGATGTTCAAAATTTACA
>OZ030390.1:37445630-37470864 GCA_964023965.1 Melinopterus prodromus
CGTTTGAAATGACGAATTAAATCTATATCCTCCGACCGGGCTCAGTAGTTCAGCGGTAGAGCAATTCCCCGGCAAGGAAGAAGGCCCGGTTCGAATCCGGGCTGAGACCGTATCCTGTTAATTAATTTTAAAAATTACTTCTCACTTGGATTCTATTTACGTCATATTCCATATATAGTATATTTAAACCGATTAAACCAGTTTCCTACTTTCCACTAGCAAGATTTGCGATTAACCTTGACATACCATGAACCAATTTCCACCAGTGTCCAATAGATGTCATGATAATAGTAGTTAGACAGCAACCCGTACTGTTACTATCGTTTGAAATGACGAATTAAATCTATATCCTCCGACCGGGCTCAGTAGTTCAGCGGTAGAGCAATTCCCCGGCAAGGAAGAAGGCCCCGGTTCGAATCCGGGCTGAGACCGTATCCTGTTAATTAATTTTAAAAATTACTTCTCACTTGGATTCTATTTACGTCATATTCCATATATAGTATATTTAAACCGATTAAACCAGTTTCCTATATATATATATATATATATATATATATATATATATATATATATATATATATATATATATATATATATATATATATATATATATATATATATATATATAAAATATATATATAATTATTATAATAATATATATTGTGACGATCTTAACAGCCGCGAAGGCGCCAGAAGTTCGAGGTTATTCTCGGGGCAGCTCTTTCCAGAGAGATCTATCCGGACGGCGAGCACAAGTCGCGACCGTTCTAGTAAACGACCGTAGAACGTAGAACGGATCGATACGGGTATATAAGAGCGAGCCGTCGCTCTCTGGCCAGTAATATTCAGAGTGCAGTTGGAGCACTTGGCGCGATTATTGATCGACATAAATAGTTCGAAATAAATACTGTGAAGATAAATGTTTATAGTAGCCTTAAGTGACAGTTAGTTTTTAGTGTTCGTGTTTAGTGTTCGTGTTTAATTAATTAGGTAATAAGACTGTAATAGTGTCAAATAAATTAGTTGACTATTTTAATATACCGAGTGTTTTAATTCACACCTTAACGAACGAAAAACGCTACATTGGTGTCAGGTGTCGGGTGTGAATTGGACATTAGTGAAAATAAAATTGAAGTGAAATAAATCGGACTAATTAGAGTGCGTGAAAATGGCGAAACTAGCGGACTTAAAAGTTAGTGAGCTGAAAAAGGAGCTGGAGGAAAGGGACTGCGATACGACGGGGAAGAAAGCGGACTTGCAGGAGCGGCTTCGTAAAGCATTAATTGAAGAAGGCAATGACCCGGACAACTTTGTTTTTGCTAGTGCAAGTGATATCGGCCAAATGCTACAATGTTTGGAGTCTAAGTTGCTAGAAAATTCCACCGACCTGGCTAAAGTGTTAGAAAATTCCGGCGACCTAGAGGCTAAATTGCTAGAAAATTCCGCCGACCTGGCTAAAGTGTTGGAAAATTCCGCCGACCTGGAGGCTAACTTGCTAGAAAATTCCGCCAACCTAGAGGCTAAATTGCTAGAAAATTCCGCCGACCTGGAGGTTAAAGTGTGCGAGCTTGGGGAAAAGCTAGAAGAGAATTCTGCCAAACTAGAAAAAAAGATGTTAGAAAACAATGCCAACCTAAAAAGGGAATTACACGAAGAAATTTTAACAAAATCTTCTACACTGGAACAGCGAATTCTTTTGATTTTGGAAGGCAAGATCCAGGAAGTTCAGAACAAAATCACAACGTTGGACGTCAACACCTTCCCGGAGTTGCCCTATCAACCTTCAGCAACGGACAACAAGAGCAAAGTTAGTGGCAATCAGGATTCCGTTGGGCTGATGCGCCTCAAACCACCGCAATTTGATGGTTCAACGTCGTGGAATGTGTCAGCGTCAGTTTGAAGCGGCTGCAAAAGCGAACGGTTGGTCATCCAGGGAGAAGGCGACCGCCCTTACGTTAGCTTTGAGAGGAGATGCTGCTGCTATCTTGCAAAGAATGTCCCCGGAAGAGCAAGAAGTCTACGACCACCTGGTGAGACACTTGGAGACGCGTTATGGCCAGTCACACCTGGAACATGTCTACCACACTCAGTTGAAAAATCGGTGCCAGAAGTCAGGGGAGCCCCAGGAATTTGACGCAGATATTGCACGTTTGGTTCGACTGGCATATCCAGATGCCCAGGAAAAAATCATGGAACGTTTGGCGGTTCAAGCATTCCTGGACGGACTCCGTGATGGTGAAATGAAGCAAGCCTTACTACTAGCACATCCACCTAAGCTAGTTGATGCACTAACACGGGCCCTTGAGTTCGAAGCTGCCAAGAACACAAGTCAAGCTCGTGTCCCACAAGTGATTCCAGGAGAGGACGACTTCGAAGAATCAGTCAAGCGGATCGTCAGGGAGATCGATAAAGAATGTAGCCGCCAGGACCGGAAGTTGGAGTGCTGGAAATGTGGCAAGGCAGGCCACATAAGAAGACGCTGTCCAGAAGGCGTCAGTCCCACTTCCGCCAATCCGGAAAACAAAAAAAAGGTCGATGCGAGGGGGCAAACGTCGACCTGTATTCAGCAAGCCCCAGCAAATACCGCCCAGGTCTCCTCACTGCAACACCATGCCAACAGTGTTTTTGTCGACGCGTGCGTGGATGGAACCCTCCGCACTGTGCTGCTGGATACAGGTGCAACGAAGACAATCATAAGGCCCGACATAATAAAACCTGCAGCTAAGGTTCGGCAATCAAAATGGCGTCTACGAACAGCAACGGGAGATCATGCAAAAGTGCATGGTGAAACAAACGTCATGTTTACCATCGGGAAAGCCACGTTTAACCATCCTGTGATAGTGGCTGAGATTGAGGATGAGGTGATCATCGGGACGGACATAATGGACACCAAGGGCTTCGAGTTAAGCTTTAGGCGGGGAGTTCTGCGGGTAGATGACGAGGAAGTTGTTTTACATCGAGAAAAGAATTTAAGTGTTCAAGTCCTACTCCCGGAGGAGACACTGATACCAGAACGGAGCGAGATTGTTTTGGACGGCTGCATTGATGGCAAGACCACAGATGGTGAGATAGTCATGTTCGAACCCGTAATGCATGACGAGGCTGTTGGTCGAGGAATAGCGGTCGGAAAGGCCCTTGTGCGGGCTGGCAGGAGTATTCCTGTGAGGATAATGAACGTCAATCACTATCCTGTGTTATTAAAGGAGGGCACGGAGTTAGGACACTGCTCTGGAGTGTCAGCGATACTGCGACAGGTTACGGCCGTGGAATCCAGCCGGGAAGCCATTCCAAAGGAATTAGAATTACTGGTATCGTCGTCAGGCACCGGTCTAAGGCCAGACCAAAGAAGGAGGCTGAGACATTTGGTCCATAGCTATCGAGATATTTTTGATACTGGGAAGAAAGGGAGGACAAATATAATCCAGCATAAAATCAATACGGAAAATGCTCGTCCCATTCGGCAGACAGCTAGAAGGCTACCGCTGGCTAAGAGAGAGGAGGCTGACAAGATTATTGAGAGTATGGTCGAGGAAGGAATCATAGAACCATCCAGCAGTCCATGGTCTTCACCGGTGGTACTGGTAAAGAAGAAAGACGGCTCGACCAGATTCTGCGTTGACTACCGGCAGCTTAATAATGTGACCAAAAAGGACAGCTATCCTCTTCCTCGCATCGATGACACTTTGGACACCCTGGCCGGATCGAAGATCTTTTCCACGCTGGATTTGAAGAGCGGGTACTGGCAAGTTGAATTGGCCCCCGAAGATAGAGAAAAGACAGCTTTCACGGTGGGTGCTGGATTATGGCAATTTAATGTGATGCCATTTGGACTGTGCAATGCTCCTGCTACTTTCGAACGACTGATGGAAACGATTTTAAGAGGACTGTCCTGGAAGACATGTCTGGTCTATCTTGACGACATTATTGTAGTGGGAAAATCGTTTGAAGACCACATGCGAAACCTAGAAGAAGTGTTCCTGAGGCTACGAGGTTCAGCACTGAAATTGAGCCCAAAGAAATGTCACCTATTTCAAAGAGCTGTGCAGTACCTGGGTCACGTTGTTTCCAGTCAAGGAGTGGCGGTTGACACGGCAAAGATCCAGACTGTCAAAGATTGGCCAGTTCCCAATGACAAACATGAGCTGCGCAGCTTCTTGGGATTATGCACATACTACGGACGCTATGTGAATGGATTTGCCAACATCGCAAAACCATTAACCAGGCTCACCGAAGGAGAACGAAAATTCCAGTGGTCCCAGGAATGTCAAGAAGCTTTCGATCACCTAAAAGGGGCTCTGATAAGCGCACCTATCTTGAGCTATCCCCTACCTGAAGGAAAATTTGTACTGGACACCGACGCTAGCAATGTGGGCATAGGAGCCGTGCTGTCCCAAATTCAGGATGGGCAAGAAGAAAAAGTCATAGGCTATTTTAGTAAAACGTTGTCCAAGCCAGAGCGTAACTACTGCGTCACCCGCCGAGAGTTGCTAGCTGTTGTGAAAGCGATGGAGCACTTTTACAAGTACCTCTACGGAAGGAAGTTCCTGCTACGAACAGACCATGCAGCTTTAAAATGGCTCCTTCAGTTTAAAAATCCAGAGGGACAAGTGGCAAGATGGATAGAGAGGCTACAGGAGTTTGACTTCGACACCGAGCACCGAGCAGGGAGAATCCATGGAAATGCAGATGCTCTATCAAGAAGACCCTGTCCACGGGACTGCAAGCCTTGCCAGCGGGCAGAGGAAAAAGACGCTGACTTGTTACGAACCACCATAGTCGACGATACTTGGCAAAATAGAGATCTTATAAAAGACCAAGAGGAAGATCCCGATATCCAGATAGTCCTAAACTGGATGAAAGAGGAGAAGAAGCCAACCTGGGGAGAAGTTGCCAAGTATCCTCCTAACATCAAGTCGTATTGGGCACAATGGGACTCCCTAATTCTGGAAGATGGACTCCTGCGGCGGAAAATAATTGACCACGACGGCCAAGAGGAAAGAAGGCAAATTGTTGTGCCCAAATGTCGGATTGCGGAATTGCTAGAAGAACTCCATGCTGGTGTGTCAGGAGGACATCTCGGAGTGACAAAGACGCTGGGAAGGGTGAGAGAAAGATTTTACTGGGTCAATAGCAAGGAAGACGTAAGGGACTGGTGCAGAAAATGCGTTGTATGTGCGGCAAGTAATGGGCCGCAGAGAAAGCAGAAGGCTTTGATGCGCCAGTACAACGTGGGAAGTCCCTTTGAAAGGATTGCTATTGACATAGCCGGCCCGTTTCCCGAATCCGAAGCAGGAAATAAGTACATCGTGGTCGCGATGGACTACTTCAGCAAATGGGTTGAGGCATACGCTCTACCAAACCAGGAAGCCTCAACAATTGCCGACGCCTTGGTGAAAGAATGGATTTGCCGATTTGGCGTACCTTTGGAGCTACATTCGGACCAAGGGCGAAATTTTGAATCCAGTTTGTTCCAGAACATCTGTAAGACGCTCGGAATCAAGAAAACAAGAACTACTGCGTTACACCCGCAGTCAGATGGAATGGTGGAGCGCATGAATAGAACCATTAATCGGTATTTGGCCAAAGTGGTCTCCGACCATCAAAGAGACTGGGATGGCTTTCTTCATTTGTTCCTCCTGGCTTATCGATCGGCGGTCCACGAAAGCACGGGAGAGTCTCCGGCTCGGATAATTATGGGAAGAGAACTCCGTCTCCCATGCGATCTGAAGTTTGGTTGCCCGCCAGAACTGATGTCGCCGGGGAGGACTACGTCAGTGAACTGCGAAGAAGAATGGATGCCATTCATAGCCAAGTTCGCATTTCCATTCAAGATGCCAGTAATCGGATGAAGGACGCATACGATGTGAATGCCAAGGACCACAGGTACAATGCCGGTGATATGGTTTGGCTTTACGACCCTAAGAGACGAAAGGGACTGTCACCAAAACTTCAAACATCCTGGGATGGACCATACAAAGTTCTGGAAGCTATCAACGACGTCCTTTACCGGATACAAAAGCCACCGCGGGGTAAAGCTCGAGTCATTCACTTCAACCGACTGGCTCCTTACTACGGAGACCACGAAGACGCGGAGCTGCGGCGAATCCAACCAGAGCCGGATTTGACATTCGACGAATTCATGGCCCGTCATACTAATGGTCAAAAGAGTCGGTTCGGTGTGACCTGTGAAGTGCAGCGGGACCTGTTTACTGCTCCAGCTGGCTACGCACTGGCACATTGTGTGGCTAAGGACTTGCAAATGTCTAGAGGGATAGCCAAGGTTTTCCGCGGGAAGTTTGGAAATATTCCAGAGCTGCGTCGGTCTAATCCCAGAATCGGACAAGCACTCAAGGCAACCGACGAAAAGACCGGCAGGAAGATCTTCCACTTGGTTACCAAAGAGACGTCCGATGAGAAGCCAACCTATAGAGATGTTTGGGACACTTTGTGTTCTCTAAAGGAAGAATTACTAGCCGAGGACCTGAGAAGCCTGGCGATTCCCAAGCTGGCATGCGGACTCGATGGCTTGGACTGGAGGATGATTCGCAGCATGTTGGAAGCACTCTTCAGGTTGACGGGCGTACAAATTCTGGTGTGCTGTTATAGCCCTCAACGTCGTCCCCTGGAGAGAACCGTGGACTGTTACTTCCACAAGAGGTCTTGCTGCAACAAGGGAGCATTCTGCCGATATCGACATCCACCATCTTTGGAATCATTTCGGGACGAAACGAGCTTAGGAGAGGGGCAGTGTGACGATCTTAACAGCCGCGAAGGCGCCAGAAGTTCGAGGTTATTCTCGGGGCAGCTCTTTCCAGAGAGATCTATCCGGACGGCGAGCACAAGTCGCGACCGTTCTAGTAAACGACCGTAGAACGTAGAACGGATCGATACGGGTATATAAGAGCGAGCCGTCGCTCTCTGGCCAGTAATATTCAGAGTGCAGTTGGAGCACTTGGCGCGATTATTGATCGACATAAATAGTTCGAAATAAATACTGTGAAGATAAATGTTTATAGTAGCCTTAAGTGACAGTTAGTTTTTAGTGTTCGTGTTTAGTGTTCGTGTTTAATTAATTAGGTAATAAGACTGTAATAGTGTCAAATAAATTAGTTGACTATTTTAATATACCGAGTGTTTTAATTCACACCTTAACGAACGAAAAACGCTACAATATATATATATTTTCTGCCCAAGATTCACAAAGTCAATGTTCCCCTTAGACCCATAATATCTGCCTGTGGTTCAGCTACGTATCGTTTATCCAGTTTTTTGGCTTCTCTCCTGAGTGACTCCTTAGGTAGCCGCACACAATACAATGTAAGCGATACGTTTGATTTTGTAGGTAGGATAAGAGACGTGATTGTACCCAATGATTTCATTCTGATTTCTTTGGACGTGGTCAGTTTATTCACTAATATTCCTTGGACGTTGGTCGCGTCTACTATCAGAGATAACTGGGAGTTGATTGCTGTTAACTGCAAATTCACCCTTGACTCTTTCCTGGAAGTGTGTAATTTTGTTTTCTCTAATACTTATTTTTCATTTCAAAACACAATTTATCGGCAGAAATTTGGTACGCCCATGGGTGCTCCCATAAGTCCCATTCTAGCTACTGTAGTCATGGATTTTGTACTCGACAGTGTTATTCCCATGTTACCGTTTAAACTACCCTTTATGTTTAAATTTGTGGACGATCTAATAACCTGTGTACCCCGTGACGCGGTTGAGACCACGTTAAACATTTTTAATAACTTTGATCCCCATGTTCAGTTTACTGTTGAGCTTGAGAATGCTAATTGCATCCCCTTCCTTGATTGTAGATTGGTACGGTGTGAGGACAACAAACTGTTGACGGAGTGGTACACTAAACCGACTTATTCGGGTAGGTCCATCAACTTTTATTCCAACCATAGTTCCAACAATACAATCAATACCGTTATGGGAATGAGACACAGGATAAAAAAGATTTGGAGCCCAGAATTTTATAGTGCATCTTTGTCGAAGTTAAAAACAATTTTCATGAACAATAGTTTCCCCATAAAATTTGTAAATAAGCTTCTCTTTTCTACCAATAGTGACAATATTAACGCGATACGCATTTTTGATGTACCTGTTGAAGTTAAACCGATCCCCACCTATTTCAAATTAACATCAATCCCTATAGTTAGTAGTAAATTAAAACACATTTTTGCCAGTGTATTGCCAGACAGTAAAAAGATAATTTTTCACTACACTGATAAAATTAAAAAAGTTTTCAGTAATATTAAAGACCGCGACCCTTTACCTTACCAGTCTAACGTAGTTTATTGTATAGACTGCAATGATTGTAATGGTAGTTATTTTGGCATCACCTCTCAATTGTTAAAGAACCGTTTATCACTGCATAAAAGTGATTGCAACACACATAAACAAAGATGCGCTTTATCTAATCATTCTTTGAGTCTTGGCCACACGTGTAATTTTGAAAGTGTTAGGGTATTGGATAGAGAGTCTAATTACTATGGACGCGTGTTTCTGGAGATGTACCACATCAAAACCGCGGAGAACGCTGTTAATTTTAAAACTGATGTTGATAATTTGAGCAGCATTTATTCATTTGTAATAGAATTAGACAAGAATAGAGCAAAACAGTTTAAAGATAGTTCTTCAGTATGTTTCTAGTAATTAAAAATTTTTTAAACTTTGACCGAACTGTTGGCAATAGTTGTTCGCCTAACTTTCTGTATGTTTTGTCTTTTCGGAAACGCATTGCAGGCACCTTGTAATCTTATCTGTTCTCTCGTAACCGTAGAGGTGTACGCACGTTTTTGTTTGCAATGTCGACCATTTTGTGTTCAATGTAACATGTATTGCCTGTTTCCGATGTCCGTTGGTTTTAAGAACTCAGTTTGTAAGTATTACACTAATGTTTTTTGTTTTGATTGTGATCTGGTGTTTGTTGTTGTAGAAATTGCCTGTAGAAGAAACGAATTAGTTTCGAAATATTGCATAATTTAAGAACAGAGTTTTCTTTCTTTCCTGATCGTATACCCGACGAATATATTTTTAATTTCATAATTCATCGATCGAAAAACTCCCCTCAACGTTATATATATATATATATATATATATATATATATATATATATATATATATATATATATATATATATATATATATATATATATATATATATACATGACTGTCGCCAATAAAGAATTTGAATTTGTATTTGAAAAATGATAATAAGTCCATAATCCGAAACAATTTCATTTTATCGCAATCTGTCATCGCCTGTTGACAGTCCGCAATATTGCACCGACACTGCACCGACTCCCGAAGTCAGTGCATCTAAATTGAGTGCGCACTGAGGGCAACTTTGATCGTAAATCGAACATGCGGCACTAGCTGACTGCCATCTGAATAGTATAAGTAGAAGACGCAAAACTGCCCCGGGGCAAGCTAGTGCAGCAAAAGTGCAGTAAGTGGAAAACGCTATATCAGAATAAGAGATTACGCATTGCGCAGTTGTCATTAATTGCTGAGCGAGTTTGACAATCAGCAGATTACTATGACGTCACACTAGACCTAACCAAACAACATACCTTAACAACACCTTGACAACATACGAATCATAACAAAATACATTTAAGTTCGCCACAGACAGGCCATAAATTTTAAAAAGGTTTGAAAATAACATGGGCGGTAGGACCACACTGCAAAATGAAAAAGCATCAAAATGCAGCTTTTATTCGTTTTCGTCTGATGCCGGGGTTCTGAAAAGGTGGATAAGGTTCTACCGGTGAAAAAATAATTTTAATCATATGACCAGCCTTATTTTCATGGTTAAAAAATGGGTACAATTTACTGAATCGCTAACATATCTCCTTTAGGTTTCACTGACTATTGAAGCGCGGCACTGTGCTGTACAATTTATACAGTTGAAATTCCAGATCGTAGTATTGGCATCGAAGTTTAATAATCATCTTTTTCCGCACTTAACCTATAATTGTCCTCATGGGGGTGCTTACTGCCCATCCGCAGGCGTTGATAGCAAAATTTTGGTTCACCCCCACATACTACTTGATACCTTATGGTTCGTTCAAACCGCCTATCTATCGACCGTGATCGAACTGATCGATCAAAACGATCTCAAATTGTGATCGAAGATCGATCACAAATTTCCAAGATCAGACTAGTGATCGGCATAATCGTGCCAAAAATCGATTATTAAAACTAATAATTGAGTCATCGCGATTATTTCGAGAATTGATTATATAATCTGATCGCTCTGATTAGGCTAATAGATCTTATAGATCTGATCGATCTTTCAAATAGAAGATCGAACGATCGATTAGATCGTTCAGGTCGATCGATCGATTTTTGCTCAGCCATAGTGGTTGTCGCCTGTTGCGTACTCACGGCGTTAGTAAACAACCTAATGTTCTGTCAATTAACTGTGTGGTGATACTGGTAATTTTTACCACAGACATATATTTTTCACTAATATATGGGTGATGTATATAACTTTAAATTTTCTGTGGTAATTTTTGTAGTATATTAGATCCATCACGCGATTTTCCACCACCGAACAGCCACTGACAGTTGCATTTAGTTGCATGCCTTTGCGGTGCCTGCAGTGCAGTTTGCAGACGCAGTGCAACTACGGTCCTTTTTGAAAACTGCATTCAACGTTCCAAAATATCATTGTTACAACGCTCCGATTAAAAATAATTTTTTGGAATAATCGCCACAAACCAGCTTATGCTTTGAGAGAAGAAGATGTGGAGAGTGGAGAGTCCACAAACTGATGACCTGGACTCTCCGTGGAAACCAGAATGTCAAGCTTTCGTCTACTCATTTACTAATTTTATAACAAAATATTATATTTTTAGGAGGTACCGCGTTTTTTAAGATATTTTGAGCCGATTAAACAATAAAATGTGACATAATAGATTTCTTCTAGGTAAGCTAAATTAAAAGATTAAACTTTGCTTATTATAAAGAGGAAAATAATTTTACTCCTCGGCTTGGTGCGATTTTGTCAATCGCGGGTGCAAAATAGGCACGTGTCCGGTTAAAAAGCGCCAGCTGCACCACTTTACAACGTTTTTCCACAGTTGTTTACATCATGTGCACTCAAGTTTCAAGTTTCAATTTTTCATATCAGTAAACCTGAAAAGTTCTGTCACGTCGCATTATTTTTCTGAACGGTGTACAGTTTTTGTGTAAAACACCGTATTTATTAAAAATAAATTATGCCCATATCTTAAATAATGTGAATCAATGGCAACGTTTGATTACCAGGTTTACATAAGTACTATGTACATTGTACAATATGCAGCCTAGATTTCTACGATACATAATAAGTTCATTGCGTACGTATCTATGAGTATATAATCCCCATCATCATACACGCCAATGATTATGATGACACTAGCGTTGTTCAAATAATGAGTTCATTATTTGAACTATCAACATTAGTGTCAAAGTCTGTCAAACCCTACGTGGATCACAGTAATTTGACAGTTCACCTCGCCACCATTGACAAATACATTTAAAATATTTTACATAAAATGGAATTTATGAGTCGTAGATAAAGCGTCGTATTTAACCCGCACACAACGGATATAAATCGCTCGCATGATGTAAACTTATTGCTCGCGAGTTATGTCGTTAATTATGTGCTCGTCAAATAATATACTATTATTAATCACTGAGGTACCACGCAATTTAAATTGAAAAAGTAATTGAGGAAAGAAAAAAGTACTGTATTAGAACTGTGTTACGTACCCTAAAAATTTAGCATCTACTTCAACTCCATCTGTATCGGACATTTTTTATGCGTATTTCGCTACTGTTTGCTAAACATATAATGGCAACGTTGCTACGTTATGATATAAGGTTTGTATCTGCCTGCTATCGTATTGAATTATCTTATCGGAATAACAGCTGATCTTATCATTTGAAATCGTCTATACAAAACTGTTTCAAAATATTCTCCAGTACTAGATACTTGTACTTTTTCTGTCGGTAATAATGCGATAAGTATGTACATTTAGAATTAGATATGTATTATTGCATATGAATACATACAGATGTCTCGGAGATAAGTGCTAACTTTGAAGAGAATGCTAACGTTCGTCAAATAACGTAGGTAAAGTCTATTATGCTTTACTTTTATAATTTTACATACTTTGGAAGCACCAAAAAATTGTTTAGCCCGGCATTGCTACATATCGCGTAGGTACTTATGTTAGTTATCGCAAGAAATATAATTAAAAAAAAAATTAAAGCAATTTAGTCCACAAAACCAGTTCCGAGAATCACAAACCGAGACAGTATAAAAGTACGGTCATTCGCTCTGTGTATGGTTTAAATCTTATTAGGTATATGTTGGTGTTACGTTGGAGATTAATGTTTTAGTAGCAAATTGTTCTAAATGCCTTTAAAATGTACTTAAATTTCTTTTAAGAAGTAATACTGTTACAAATACTCGTTTTATATAATCGGGGTAGAAATAATGCAACGAGATCTACTACAGATTTTAATAATTGTTGTAAATACCCGATAAATGTATCTAAATCTTTACCCGTTTTCAGCTAATTCCAGCTACATAAGCTAACGAGTTGCTTACTCTGACAGAAGCTGAACGCATTCCAAAAGTAAGTATGTGTTGCCTTACAAGTTACAATCCTTAGCTGGCTAATTTCCCGATTGAATAAAAATCCTGCTTAGCTGCTTTTCCACGTTGGTGTAAATATTCTGCCATAGTTTACAGTTCACCATTGTGCTCAGGATGACTAAACTTGGCAATCGTCGTAAGCTTTCAAATGTCATTTTTTTCGGGCGCCGCTGTTTAATATTTTTTGTTATGCAGACTGGGTACCAGCTATGAGGGAAAGCGAATACAGGGACAAACTCAAAATCACTATCAAAGTCATGAGGATATGCAACCCCAACTGCTTAATATTGTATTGTTCTAAAATGATGTCTTTACTTTATAGATTGGGGATTGAAGATCGATTAAAACGTGTCCGAAACGTGTCTTCTATGTAAATAATAAGAATAAAGCAAGGATTAAATAAAAAAATCTGATGTGGCCAGGCACATAACTTTATCATACAATATATAAAATCAACAGTTTACCTGCATGAAAATCTATTTGATTGATATCAGTCGTGTCTGCATTAAAATGAAACTAGTTAGCCAGGATTTGACAGATAAATAATTAAATAAATAATTCCTTTATTAACAAAACAATATTAAATGCAACAAAATAATATTTATTTTAGGGCGGAGATCACCACACTTGTTTCCAAATTGCCTTGCTATTCCACTCAACCCCTTACGCAAACTAGAACTAAGACATAGTTGTATCAATAATATAACAATAATTCCGAGAACTTATCAAAAGAAAAACAAACAAAAAAATTACTCTAGAGTCTAATTACACGTAATTGCAGCAAATCCAACTCAACAAAACATCGCACATGCCCATAAAAAATAAAAACGAAAGCAGCCTCCGATGTGCGCTCAATGCCTAAAGTCCCCCCTGTTGAGCAAATAGATAACACTTTACCTTTCCCCCAAAACTGGTTAACGATAATTTTTTCATATCTTCCCTGAGACCCAGTGACTGACCTGGTAAGAGAATGACCGTTTATACAGCTCAGCGCGATGGGCAGGTGGAGCAAACAAACTCCTGAATCTTAAATTATGGTTAAATTATGGATATCCGTTCTACAGCGTATCTTCCCCATGAGGTATTGTGGGATCCTCTTGGATAGCAACTTATGATATAATATTGCTGCATGAAACACCCTAGTGTTATCCATGTTTAAACATCCCAAGTTGCCCAGCCTATTCGATACATGATCATACTTCCTCAAACCAAAAACAAACAGAACACATGCAGGTTGGACACGCTGAACACGCTGCCTATCCGACGCCGTCAGGCAAGGACCGTACACGGTATTACAATATGAAATATTTTTACTATTGACAGTAGATTGACAGTAATTATTGTCAAAACATCAGCATTTGACACTACCGGTACTGTCATTAGACCGAAAATTTGAAAAATCCTGGCTACTATACAATTTCATATCAATGCAGATGCGACCGATCTCGATCAAATAGAATTTGCTCTTGAAACTATTAATTTTAGCAAAAAATGCATAAATTATTCAAAGTGTCCTCTACTTTAATTTATTATTTAACTATTTTGTCGAAATTACAGAAATGGCGGCTCATTTGCAAAATCCTTCAAAAAGGCTTAGAATAAACTACCAGTTCCTTTGGACCCCTTTGAACCAAAAGCTTTACAGCTCTAAGTTTGGTCACAAAACTTCTAAATATGAACTTTCGTCCCGATACCTTTAGTAGTTTTTCCGGAATCGTCGCCACAAAAATCGTTTACACACACACAGACATACATACACACACACACACACACACACACACACACACACAGACATTTTTTTGTACCTTGGTCAAAAATGTTCAGGGGACCCATATGCGGCACGATTACAATACTTCATCATACTGCGTATGATAAAGTAAAAATGAAAAAAGAATTTTTGTTTGTTTCTTTTTTGTTTATATATACAACCTTGTAATATGAACCTTTAAATACCTGTAAATCAATAGTTTTTATTTATATATAATTCAACAAACAAAATGTATGGCCTTTCCGAGGCTCAGTACGTGACTACTGAGTAAAAGTAATACTCTTGAGTACTCTACTCAAATCGATGTGAGTAGAGTACTCAAATCAATTTGAATATTTTACTCAGAATACTACATCTACTCAAACCAATTTGAGTAGTCAGAGTACTCAGAGTACGAATCTACTCCAAACGATTTGCGTATTGTACTCAGAGTATAGTTGCGTACTTTGAGTAAAAAACTCAAAACAATTTGAGTATTTTACTGGGCACTTCATCTAATCAAACCGTTGCGTACTGCGTTTCGGCTTACTTCGTGAATGTATGCTTTTACGTGATCTTTAGATATGTTTTCTGACGGACGTGTTTTCGATGGGTAGGGCATTTGCAATTTTTGTCGTGAACGACAAAAAATAATAGCAAATAGTCATGTAAGATTAAAACAACGTTGAATCTAGATGATACACTTCAAGTCGCTTAGCGTGTCGTTCTGGATTAAACGTTGCTATATTTCTATGCGACTTTTATTTAATATACTTTTGACGCAAATCGGTCGCCAGCGTGCCCGCACTCTTGGAGTCGTGCTTTTAAAGCGCGTGTTTTATAACGCGCGTATTTTATGATGCGTATTCTGACACGCGTATTATCTGAAGCCTTTAGACAGGTCTTAAGACGCGCGTTTTCTTGGAGCGTGCTTTCTGACGCTCGTTTTCTAAAGCGTGTATTTTCTTGAGCGTATTTTTTCTGGAGCGTATGTTTTCTAGAGCGTATGTTTTCTGACGCGCTTGCTTTTAAGACGCGCGTGAATTTTGGACGCGCGTTTTCTAAAGAGCGTGTTTTTTGACCCGCTTTTTTGTCCAGCGTGTTTTTGGACGCGCGTGTTTTCTATAGCTCTTCCTAAAACGCGTGTTTTATGATAGGCGTTTATCTGTCATAGAAATGCGCTTAGTAAAAACGCTCTTCAAAAAAATGCGTGCAAAAAACACACGTAGAAAACACGCCAAACATATCGAAAAACTAGTTTATATTAGCCATAGTAGCAGGATCAAATCATAACTAACGAACCATAACGCGGCGACCCGTCCTGTCCATCGGAACAGGAAGGCGCCTATCGTCGCCGGTTGCTGCCACGACACTAATATTTTGTCGCCGTATGACTCGCTACAAGTTACACGGCAGACCCAGGAAATGCACTCGGTCACGCTGGAACCCCGATACTTCAATCTATTAGTACTCTACTCATTTCATACTATACTCAGTACTCAACATTTTGATATTTTAGTATTGAGTAGATACACAATACTCATTTTTTCGGTGGTTGAGTAGTTTACTCTATTTAAAAAAAAATATTTTGTGTATTAAGTAGATACTCGATACTCTCTGAAAAAAATGAGTAATGAGGATCTACTCATTACTCAAAATTAAAAAAAAAAATAGTAGAATTTGCCCCACTCTGTTGTATACTCCGTTGTGGTCTGTGTTACCATCTCCGCTACAATAGGTACTAGAAAGGGGGCAAACATACCTAAAAGTCACACTGTCGGAAACACTGCAAATCCCTGTAAAACTATAAGGGCTTTAAGGGCGAAAATGGCGAAAAAAGCTTATTATCTCAACCCATTATATCAGATGAAGAAAGGGAAACATACCTATTCATAACAACTGGTGGATGCGCCGGGTCCTTGTTGGCCCAAGTTCATGTAATGTTTACAGTCCCCAAAACAACTGATGGACTAAAGGAGTCTAAGCCAATGTCACGAGACGGGACATTATGTTAGTGAATGGCTTCTATATATAGTGTTTGCGCCTAGACAAACCAAATTAACAAAAATGGCTAAGCACGTCGGCTGTATGAAATTTCTAACGAAAATGATACTACAAACCCAACAGACCGCGTGGTAGCCGCTTATGACTGACCACTGAAAACCAGTGATTAAAGGAACCAATAATAGACGAAAACCAATGACACCAAGGACACTAATTAGGTAACAGAACTGCGAAATACGTTCGTTCACTATAATATGCACAACTGTACGAACCGAGTTTCGAAATCTATCTGAGCCGGGAACTCGCCGGTCAAGTCACCGCGTTGTCCTGCTGCTCAACAAATACTGGATCGCAATACCTCTCCAGTATAAACCGTCTTCAACTAAAGTTTTACGATTATTCTATACAAACCAACGAACATCGAAACAGACAAAACGTACTATACAATTAGCGACCTAAACATATATGAACATATATGAAGTGATTAATTTATTAATTTATTGTAAATTCCTCCTCTTTAGGTAGCTCAACTGGGATATCTCACGACCGGATATTAGGGGTTCCTGGTTCAAATCCAGGCCGAGGCATTTTTTTCAACGTCTTCTCCTTACCTAGATTAAGTACAGAAGAATATTTTGAGCTTTCAAAATAACTCTAAAATGAGTCTAACATCATCAGTCTGGAAGCTTAGCAGATCGCTTTGATGGGGTAAAACATAAAAAATACATAAAAGTACATACATAAAACAGCAGGGCATTTTTGAAGAAAGATCTCATGTCGATTTTTATCTCAAAGTGCCAATTTGAAAAATTACACGCTTGTGAAACGCACGATTAAGAATAGACGCTTTACATAGAACCCTGCCTTTCTTCTTTATTAAGTTTCTCGATAATTCTTTAGAGTTTAGACTGTACGTTTTTGAAGAAAAAATTTGTTAATAAAACAGTTCTTAAAGTTAATATGGAAGGTATTTATTCACTCGAATAATTTATGCGACAATCGATTTCGATGCTCCAGGCATCATCATCAGATCGACACTACAAAATTTAAATATAAACATAAAATCCCACACCTTAACATAACAAAATACCCACTGTCAAAAACCTACAGAGTAAGCGTAAAGTCTAACATAACAGATGCGGTGACAATCATTAGTGTGACTAGCTATTACGCAACGAGGTCAAGCTCCGGCAAATATTAGTCAGCGGCAAGGTAAGGACACGCAAGCATCAACAAACTATCTCTAGTATTCCAACACAGATATCTCCACAATACAAAGGGGCAACACTCCACCCATACAAAAATTGTGTCAAGAGTGAGGTTAATTTATCAGTCGTGTACTCAACAATCTATAATGAAATAAAATAACACAATAAAACAATATGACAACATCAATCGAGTGAGTCTTACATAGATATGGTTTGGACAAATAAAAATAGTCGATGGGAACAGATTACAATCTCAAATATATATATATATATATATATATATATATATATATATATATATATATATATATATATAACGAGGAAACTTATAGTGGGAATTCAGTCAAAGATTTTTGGTTTTTAAGTTTTTATTCCTTAACCATATATATATATATATATATATATATATATATGTATACTTCGAACGTCATTTATGAATGTATACAGTTGATACAGCGCTAAGTGGTCAACAAGCAATTCTACCAACCTTGTCAGAAACTCGGATCAATCTCAACAGTAACGACGATATAACAATTAACAAAATTCGGAAGACAAAATCAGAAACAATCACAGGGTGCTAAACGCATAAAACTGTGTCGTTTTAAGGGTTTAAACTTAAATAAATAAAATCCTGGGAATTCGTTCTTTAAGCTAGGAAAGTATTGCCTTCATCAGAAACATACGTAAAAGAATATATGTTTACCTTCACTTTTTGGGATGTTGTCATGTCATTTGCCACTGAATCTTAATTATTATTATTAACGAAGCCCGTTTTTGTCTTAAAGAGCTACGCGGTAAAAGACTCAGAGAGCCGGAACCGATCTGTGGAGTAGACGTCAATCCCTAGAACAGATATCATTTGTTTGGTTTGCTTTTAAGATTTGTTATTGTTGATGACCGTGCATTATTGTGACCTAACGATGGGTGTTAAAATCCAGAATAAACCTAAAATCTATCAGTTCAAAGTTTGAAAATTATTTGTAGATACTCGATTGAGATT
Source organism: Melinopterus prodromus (assembly GCA_964023965.1). NCBI lineage: Eukaryota > Metazoa > Arthropoda > Insecta > Coleoptera > Scarabaeidae > Melinopterus > Melinopterus prodromus. The sequence goes on from OZ030390.1 coordinate 37,464,254, forward strand.
TTATAAAATTTTCCCACAAAATATTGACAGATGAGATGATTTTAATTAATTCACCCGCTCGTCTCTCTACCCACTCCTTTGTCTTCAAACAGTTCCATTCTAACCATTCTAATTTTCAATTACGAACCTCGAATCGGTTTGTGTTTCATTCAATTAGCATACACTCTTCTTATGCCGGTGGGCGGGACAAGATGCCGCAAGGTAACCACTTAATTAAAATTATTCTGTCTTTCGTATAATTAAAACGCACAGTTTGTATCTTTAATTATACTAGCAATGATAGTTAATGTCTGTGAAAGAATCATATGCTGTGAAATGCTCTTAGAGCTAAATCTCTAGAGGCATTCAGTAGCATCTAATCGGATTTAGTTAGGCGTTTTATAGGATTTGAGAACTTGAGGATACAATTTAGATGTCTGACTTTGTGACCCTATTACGTAATCTTCTCCTGTCACAGCTACAAGGTGGCGTGTTTCGTATTCCATTATAACTAAGTTGGAGTGGACCAAACTTTAGACAGGTGAGAGTTCAGTACTTCAAAGCTTTTATACAGCTTGTTATAATGAAAGTTGTGTAAAATTCACTTAAATTTCGCCAAAATAGTATATACCATGCAGTATTTACTAGGTAAAATTAAAGAATAAATGTTTTATAAAATATTAGTTATATTAAATAAGTACGTAGGCTTTCACGGCCAGAATCATTTAGAAAATAAACTGCTTCCGGGTTATGCCGTGTGTCAAGATTTGTTAATGCTGACGTTTCGCGAACCATGTTGCTCGCTTCTTCAAAGCTAATTGAATACTGACGACCTACCTAGACAATCTCCCTTATATACCTAAGTTTACACCTCACTGCGCACATCTGGAGAACCGCTCCCATGTGCTTTTCCACCTGACCGCGTTAGGATCGATTTCCAGACCCTACTAATGTCAGTACCGTCCTCGCGATTGATGTTGTCAGGATGTTTGTAGATTTCGATTGCTTCTCTAATAAGCCTTTGATGATAATTACCTACCCTTGCCAACATCTTCGCGTCATCGAAATTCATTGTGTGTCCCGACTCGTGGCAGTGTTGAGCAACAGCGGACTGTTGAATCTTGCGTAGCCGGGTGTCTCTACTGTGCTCCTTGACTCTACATTCGATACTTCGTCCTGTCTGTCCTACATAGCATGTTCCACACTCACATGTTATCTTGTATACTCCTTCGTTCTTCAGGAGTGGTGTGATATCCTTTGGGTTAGGCAAAAGATCTTTTACCTTTGCTGGCGCTCTGTACCTTACCGTGATACCCGATTTCTTCAGTATTCTACCGATTCTTTCCGATACCCCACTTACGTATGGCAAACAAGCGAACCCCTTTGACTCTTGCCGCTCCTCTGAGACTTGCGGTTTTCTCTGTGTGACACCCCGTATGTCAGACTTGGTGTATCCATTCTGACGCAGAGCCCACTCCAAGTGTTTCCGTTCGTCGTCCAAGCTGCTGGCGTCGCACACCTTCTCGGCTCTGTTGAACAGAGTATTAATAACACTTTTCTTCTGTTGGGGATGGTGGTGCGATTTGGCGTTCAAGTACCGATCGGTATGTGTCTTCTTACGGTAGACAGTATGTCCAAGCGCACCAGTTGGCGTTCTGTATACCAGCACATCCAAAAATGGCAGCTTGTTATCCTCTTCTATTTCCATCGTGAATTTGATATAAGGATTGACATTGTTCAGCTGGCTAAGGAACTCAGTAAGTTTATCTCTACCGTGTGACCAAACCACAAAGGTATCATCAACATATCTGACCCAATGCTTGGGTTTGTAACGACATGACCTAATGGATTTTTCTTCAAACAATTCCATGAAGAAATTGGCGATTACCGGTGAGAGAGGAGATCCCATGGGAGCACCCTCTACTTGCTCATACATCGCTCCCGCCCACTTGAAGTATGTGGTGGAGAGACAATACTCTACAAGATCCGGTACATCGGTTGGTAGACCTAGGGGAACAAGTGTTGTCCGAAGGCCTTCGACCGCCTCCTTAACCGGAACACACGTAAAGAGTGATGTTACGTCGAAACTTACAAGTATATCCTGCGGGTCAATGACAATTTCCTTCAAAATCTGAATAAAATGTTCAGAGTTCTTAACAAAAGATGTAGTTTGTCCTATAAACGGTTGGATGGTTTTCGACAAGTATTTTGCCAACAAATAGGTTGGGGAGCCTATTGCGCTGACGATTGGTCTTAAAGGTACGTTATCCTTGTGTATCTTTGGCAAACCGTAGATCCTCGGTGCCCTAGGGGCTTGAACAAAAAGGCCTCTTTGTTCCTGTTCGGGAATCGATGACGATGATTTAACCAACTCTTTCACTCGCCTTCCTATCTTATCTGTTGGGTCCTTCGCAATTTTACGGTAGGTATTCGGGTCCAATAGATAGTTCATCTTCCGGTTGTAGTCCTCCTTGTTCAATATCACCGTTGCATTCCCTTTATCCGCTGGTAGTACTGTGATGTTCTTGTTGTCCTTGATGGTCTTCAGAGAGTACTTCTCTTCTTTGGTAATATTGCTCTTCGGCGGAGTAGCTTTCCTAATTACCCTTGAAACCTCTTGACGAATGTCCTCTGCTTGTACACCTGGAATTTTGTACAATGCGGCTTCTACTTCCGTAACAATTTCCTCCTTAGGTATTCTTATCGGTGCGATTGCAAAGTTCAATCCTTTGCCTAGGACCGACAATTCACCAGTGGAGAGTTGGTGATTAGACATATTTATAACTACTTTGTCCACAGTAGTAGATTTGGTCACAACTTTCTTAGCCTCTAACTTAACAAACTTGTTCTTTTGAGATTCAGTTGCTTTGTCAAACTGGAACTCCGCTTTTCTCCATGTGGTGGAATCAAGCTTACTCCAATCTTCGGCTGACAATCTATTTGCTAATTTAAGATGAAGTTTTAGCAGTGTATCTGTAATATCCTGTAAAGATCGGTACGTAAAATGTACCCTTTCACGTAATAAGGCAGTCTCCGTTCTCCTCAAAATCTTCTTGGCGGCAGCGGTGTTGATATGGTGCTTGGTACGCAGGAATGTTGGTACCAAACCTTTGTCCCTACACCTTCTCAGAAAAGCAAGATTGGTTAACATCTTGCTTCGTTTTGTTCGTAAAGTGTCAAAATCCTTGGTAAGTTTGTAAACATCCTCCCCGTAGAGTGAGATTAAATAAGTACGTAGGCTTTCACGGCCAGAATCATTTAGAAAATAAACTGCTTCCGGGTTATGCCGTGTGTCAAGATTTGTTAATGCTGACGTTTCGCGAACCATGTTGCTCGCTTCTTCAAAGCTAATTGAATACTGACGACCTACCTAGACAATCTCCCTTATATACCTAAGTTTACACCTCACTGCGCACATCTGGAGAACCGCTCCCATGTGCTTTTCCACCTGACCGCGTTAGGATCGATTTCCAGACCCTACTAATGTCAGTACCGTCCTCGCGATTGATGTTGTCAGGATGTTTGTAGATTTCGATTGCTTCTCTAATAAGCCTTTGATGATAATTACCTACCCTTGCCAACATCTTCGCGTCATCGAAATTCATTGTGTGTCCCGACTCGTGGCAGTGTTGAGCAACAGCGGACTGTTGAATCTTGCGTAGCCGGGTGTCTCTACTGTGCTCCTTGACTCTACATTCGATACTTCGTCCTGTCTGTCCTACATAGCATGTTCCACACTCACATGTTATCTTGTATACTCCTTCGTTCTTCAGGAGTGGTGTGATATCCTTTGGGTTAGGCAAAAGATCTTTTACCTTTGCTGGCGCTCTGTACCTTACCGTGATACCCGATTTCTTCAGTATTCTACCGATTCTTTCCGATACCCCACTTACGTATGGCAAACAAGCGAACCCCTTTGACTCTTGCCGCTCCTCTGAGACTTGCGGTTTTCTCTGTGTGACACCCCGTATGTCAGACTTGGTGTATCCATTCTGACGCAGAGCCCACTCCAAGTGTTTCCGTTCGTCGTCTAAGCTGCTGGCGTCGCACACCTTCTCGGCTCTGTTGAACAGAGTATTAATAACACTTCTCTTCTGTTGGGGATGGTGGTGCGATTTGGCGTTCAAGTACCGATCGGTATGTGTCTTCTTACGGTAGACAGTATGTCCAAGCGCACCAGTTGGCGTTCTGTATACCAGCACATCCAAAAATGGCAGCTTGTTATCCTCTTCTATTTCCATCGTGAATTTGATAGAAGGATTGACATTGTTCAGCTGGCTAAGGAACTCAGTAAGTTTATCTCTACCGTGTGGCCAAACCACAAAGGTATCATCAACATATCTGACCCAATGCTTGGGTTTGTAACGACATGACCTAATGGCTTTTTCTTCAAACAATTCCATGAAGAAATTGGCGATTACCGGTGAGAGAGGAGATCCCATGGGAGCACCCTCTACTTGCTCATACATCGCTCCCGCCCACTTGAAGTATGTGGTGGAGAGACAATACTCTACAAGATCCGGTACATCGGTTGGTAGACCTAGGGGAACAAGTGTTGTCCGAAGGCCTTCGACCGCCTCCTTAACCGGAACACACGTAAAGAGTGATGTTACGTCGAAACTTACAAGTATATCCTGCGGGTCAATGACAATTTCCTTCAAAATCTGAATAAAATGTTCAGAGTTCTTAACAAAAGATGTAGTTTGTCCTATAAACGGTTGGATGGTTTTCGACAAGTATTTTGCCAACAAATAGGTTGGGGAGCCTATTGCGCTGACGATTGGTCTTAAAGGTACGTTATCCTTGTGTATCTTTGGCAAACCGTAGATCCTCGGTGCCCTAGGGGCTTGAACAAAAAGGCCTCTTTGTTCCTGTTCGGGAATCGATGACGATGATTTAACCAACTCTTTCACTCGCCTTCCTATCTTATCTGTTGGGTCCTTCGCAATTTTACGGTAGGTATTTGGGTCCAATAGATAGTTCATCTTCCGGTTGTAGTCCTCCTTGTTCAATATCACCGTTGCATCCCCTTTATCCGCTGGTAGTACTGTGATGTTCTTGTTGTCCTTGATGGTCTTCAGAGAGTACTTCTCTTCTTTGGTAATATTGCTCTTCGGCGGAGTAGCTTTCCTAATTACCCTTGAAACCTCTTGACGAATGTCCTCTGCTTGTACACCTGGAATTTTGTACAATGCGGCTTCTACTTCCGTAACAATTTCCTCCTTAGGTATTCTTATCGGTGCGATTGCAAAGTTCAATCCTTTGCCTAGGACCGACAATTCACCAGTGGAGAGTTGGTGATTAGACATATTTATAACTACTTTGTCCACAGTAGTAGATTTGGTCACAACTTTCTTAGCCTCTAACTTAACAAACTTGTTCTTTTGAGATTCAGTTGCTTTGTCAAACTGGAACTCCGCTTTTCTCCATGTGGTGGAATCAAGCTTACTCCAATCTTCGGCTGACAATCTATTTGCTAATTTAAGATGAAGTTTTAGCAGTTTATCTGTAATATCCTGTAAAGATCGGTACGTAAAATGTACCCTTTCACGTAATAAGGCAGTCTCCGTTCTCCTCAAAATCTTCTTGGCGGCAGCGGTGTTGATATGGTGCTTGGTACGCAGGAATGTTGGTACCAAACCTTTGTCCCTACACCTTCTCAGAAAAGCAAGATTGGTTAACATCTTGCTTCCTTTTGTTCGTAAAGTGTCAAAATCCTTGGTAAGTTTGTAAACATCCTCCCCGTAGAGTGAGATTAAATAAGTACGTAGGCTTTCACGGCCAGAATCATTTAGAAAATAAACTGCTTCCGGGTTATGCCGTGTGTCAAGATTTGTTAATGCTGACGTTTCGCGAACCATGTTGCTCGCTTCTTCAAAGCTAATTGAATACTGACGACCTACCTAGACAATCTCCCTTATATACCTAAGTTTACACCTCACTGCGCACATCTGGAGAACCGCTCCCATGTGCTTTTCCACCTGACCGCGTTAGGATCGATTTCCAGACCCTACTAATGTCAGTACCGTCCTCGCGATTGATGTTGTCAGGATGTTTGTAGATTTCGATTGCTTCTCTAATAAGCCTTTGATGATAATTACCTACCCTTGCCAACATCTTCGCGTCATCGAAATTCATTGTGTGTCCCGACTCGTGGCAGTGTTGAGCAACAGCGGACTGTTGAATCTTGCGTAGCCGGGTGTCTCTACTGTGCTCCTTGACTCTACATTCGATACTTCGTCCTGTCTGTCCTACATAGCATGTTCCACACTCACATGTTATCTTGTATACTCCTTCGTTCTTCAGGAGTGGTGTGATATCCTTTGGGTTAGGCAAAAGATCTTTTACCTTTGCTGGCGCTCTGTACCTTACCGTGATACCCGATTTCTTCAGTATTCTACCGATTCTTTCCGATACCCCACTTACGTATGGCAAACAAGCGAACCCCTTTGACTCTTGCCGCTCCTCTGAGACTTGCGGTTTTCTCTGTGTGACACCCCGTATGTCCGACTTGGTGTATCCATTCTGACGCAGAGTCCACTCCAAGTGTTTCCGTTCGTCGTCCAAGCTGCTGGCGTCGCACACCTTCTCGGCTCTGTTGAACAGAGTATTAATAACACTTCTCTTCTGTT